>PVIA01004136.1:105980-147304 GCA_004024845.1 Tonatia bakeri
TTTCCAGCCCGCAGCCAGCGGGCCGTGTGTGGCCCAGGATGGCTATGAATGCAGCCCAACACAAAATTGTAAATTTGAGTAAAACCTTTTTTTGCTCATCTGTTTTCATTAGTGTTTATGTATTTAATGTGAGCCCCAAGACAACTCTCTCCTTCCAGTGTGGCCCAGAGACGCCGGAAAGTTGCCCCCCCCCCCCCGCTCCGGCACATGCCAGGTGTGCTGTTGCCCGGGATCACCCCGCTGAGGGCTGGGCACTCGAGTTTCACACTCATCTTCGAGGTAAGCACGTCTCAGCTCTGCCCCCAGCTCTGGGGCAGCCTCGCTGTGACCCTGGGCTGCAGGGCTCTCTGCCCCTTGGCCGCTCGAACTCTCGGCAGGGAGGGTTCGCTGGCATCCCCTGCCCTCCCGCAGCCCCGGGAGGTCGGGGGTCACCCACCCCAGCAGCCTGGAGAGCAGGGTGTTCTGCTGGAATCCCATCCCAACTGGCCCAAGGCAACGCCGGTTTGTCCAGGGAACCCTTGGCTCCGGCCGCCTGGAACCCTGCCCCTCTGCAGAGCCAAGTCCAGGTCTGAGGGGCAGCCAGGAGTGAGTGGGCAGGCTCTCCACCAGGCTGGTGGCCAGGGCCCTGCTTCTCTGGGGAGCGCGCCTCCCTCGTACGGGGCCCCTGAGCGGGGTGGTGTGTGGCGGGAGGGGCGCACCGGGTCCCTGTCCCCTTGCCCTGCGGCCGGGCCCAGCCCACCAGGTGTTTGGTCACAGGAACTACCTCTCCTCCCCTCCAAGCGGGGGCATCCGCCAGCCCAGCAGGGAGACCCCCAACCGCCCTCAGAACCTGGCCGTCCACTGGCACCCCTGGGACCAGGCTCTGCCGCTTTGGGGGCAATCAATACTCTGCTAGAAGAGGGGTGCAGGGTCCTCAGGAAAAGACCCCAAATCTAGCCACGGGAGAACCCTGTGGCTGCAGGGCCGTGTCCCCCGGGATCAGCCTCCCTCTATGTGGGCCTCTGGTTCTCCCTTCATCAGGAATTCTCAGACCTTTTGGCCTCGAGACCGGAAGTGTCCCTGGTTGGTGTGGCTCAGTGGATTGAATGCTGGCCTATGAACCAAAAGGGTCGCTGGTTCAATTCCCAGTCAGGGCACACACCTGGGTCGAGGGCCAGGTCCCCAGCAGGGGGGCATGTGAGAGGCAACCACACATTGATGTTTCTCTCTCTCTGGCCCCCTCTAAAATTACAATAAAATAAACAAGACCTTTATAAAAGGGAATGCCTGCCCGGGAAGGGCAGCATGAGAGTCACTAATTCCAGTTCTGGCACCACTTGTGGCCATGGCCACCACGCTGGGGGACCGGCCATTCTGCGGGGTCGTGCCAGGGTCACACAAGTGAGAGGTGGCTCGCAGCCAGGCTCCCCGTCGGAGCTGGTGGCTGCTCCTGTTTCCATCACCAGCTGTCAGCCCAGTGGGTCTGACTCAGGTTCCTAACCCTGCAAGGGGGGACGGTGGCCTCTCTCTTCTCTGACTGAGACCCCCTGGCCTGGACACACGGGGTGCCTGGACCCAGACCTCCTGCCACAGAGTGAGTGTCCAAGATCCAAGACCCTGGAACGTGGAGAAGACGGAACCTCCTGGGGGAAACTGAGGCTCAGAGACCCCAACACCAACCACGGAGTGTTGGGTGTGGGAGGAGGACCAGCCGCACAAATACAGTTTGATAAAATTACCTGCTGACAAGCTTGATGTGGGCTCAGCCTGGCCAGCTGGAAATGGGTCCTTGCCTGTCTCTGGGGGTGGTTCCCAGAGGCACAGTTGGGCACCGTGTCCCCCAGGGCTCTGCCCCACCTGGGGGCCTGGACCGGTCGATGTGCCCGGCCTCCCGCCAGCAGGGTCCAGGATTCGAGTTCCAGGACAGCGGGAGGCTCATGGACAGGAGAAGGGGCTGCAGAGGACCGCTGGAGCCCGTCCCTGCCCCGGGGGAACCTGAGGGGCCTGTCAGCACATTTTGTCAACAGGATGCAGTTGTAGGGCCCACCCGTTCCCACTTGGGGCCGAGCCATCCGAACACAGACACTGGGCTGCCGGGAGGAGCACGAAGCTGAGTGAGGTCCTTCTCTGCATGGGACCCTCTGGGGGTGGAGAGAGTCTGCCCGGCCCCCCACAGGAACGGGAAGCTGTCCCCGTGGTGGGTGGCTGGTTGGCAGCGGAGCATGGCTGAGCATGGGCCCCGAAGAACCTCACGTGATGCCCCCCAGGGGTCCCACTCAGAGCCTGAATCCCCATAGTGGGGGTGGGATCCCCCTGAAAGGCAGCCCACCCGGGGATGCGGGATGAGTGGCCTGCACCCCCTCCCTGCGCTGCCCATGACTCGGTGCCCCCGCACTGCCCTCCACGGGCAGCGACCCAGCCTCGCTCCACAAACCCCTTTCAGCATGTGCCCACTCTCAGCAACAAGGGCCCATTCAGCCTGGCCCGCCTGCACAGAGGGCAGGGCAGGCGGCTCGGGCAGCGTTTCCTAAAGCGTGAGTCATGTACCCCCAAAGGGCAAGGAGAGGCTGCTCCCCTAAGGGGCCACGCGGGTGCCGGTGTGCGTGAAGAGGCAGCCCGTCCCTTGTGCACAGAAGGGCACTTCAAGCAGACCCCACGATGGCAGGTTGGGGCGGACAGCCTGTCTGGGGCCTGGAAGGGAGGTGTGTGGGCCACACTCGCCATCCAGACACCACAGAGCCTCCCACTTCTGCCCTAAGGCTGACCCTAAGGCACTGACCGCACCCCACCCTTTGCCACAGTGTCCTGCCGGACCTGGCCTGTCTGCCCATCAAGCCCCCACACGGTCGGCACTTCCTCCAGAGCCAGACCATCCCTGAGAGTAACCCAAGACCCTCCGTCCACCACGCAGACCCGACGCCTGGACGGGGTCTTGGTCTCCCTGCTCACGGGTGACCCAGGTCACTTCCGCTGAGCCCACCCTCCCGTGTGCCCCTGGGGTGCATGGCCCTGAGTGAGGGCGGCTGAACAGCAGTGAAACCAGGAAACTGGTCTGTCCTCCGACCAACACACCTCCAGTGGCTGGGACCTCAGCTTCCTGGTCAGAATTCTGGGGTTCCTGGACTCCCTCCACACGCTCTCTCCTGGCCACAACAGCGCGTTTCAGGGTCCACGCTGGGCACCTGCAGCGACAGCACACTGGCCCATACCCTCGGGGGTGGTCAGGGAGCGCCGGAGCGGCGTGGGCATCGAGCCACAGGTCCTGAGGCTGACGCTGCCCCGACCTGCGCACACACCCACGGGGGCTGCCCGGCTGTGACCAGTGACGGCTGCACAGTCACTGCAGAGCACACGTCTCGTGAACTTCCCAGCACGTGGCTTGTTGGACATGAACGTGGCAAGTGCTGCAACTCCTCCCTTCCTACCTATTCTGCTCGGCTGTGCAACCCGCTGGGTAGCAGGCTGTCCCGGGTGCACGCCTGTGCATCAGCCCACTCTTCCCCACTGCACCCCAGGGCCGTGCAGTGGCACCCAGGCCTCGGCCAGGCAGGCGTTACCGGGGCACCTCCCCCCAGTGCCTGTGCCACCGCGAGCAAGCGAGTCAGGTCTGCCCTCGGGAAGGCTGCCTTTCCTGACCCGGGTGCTGTTGCTAAAAGGTAACCTGAGGCACACATGAGGTCTCTGGGGGGAACTGGGTGGCACTGAGCCAGTGGCGATCTCTCACAGGCGAGAAGTGGAGACAGGACTGGGTTGGCTGGGGCATCGGTTGTCCACGGACCCACGTGCTCGGGTTCGAGAGTTGGCTTGGGCTCCAGGGCTTCAAAGCCACCCCAGCGAGTGGCCAGGCTGAGTGGGTGCCTCGCTGTCCTGATAGCTGAAGTGAGACCTCATGGAAGGACACAGGAGAGGACACAGCAACGCCAGCTTCCCAAGCTCCCCTCGGCCCACGGGAGGGAAGGGAGTTTCCTTCAGAGTGTCTGACTCACTTAGAACTTCCGACCTCACGCTCCGGCTCTCCAAAGGCCCTGCTTGCTGGGGTCAGCAAACGCCCCCCCGAGGGCCGGTTGTGGGGGGTGCCAGTGACCACATAGAAGCTCCTCCAGCTCCAGCAGGTCGTCCTCCTGCCAGGAGGCCGGCCCCACACCATTGGGGCCAGGGCTGCACAGACAAAGGGACCAGCCGGGTCGACAGCCTTGGCCCTGTCCCCGACGCCCGCAGACATGGCTCTGGCCCTGCACCGGAGCCTCCAAGGGAGGCCGGCGCCCGCGCTCACAGACTGGGCAGCCCTGCCGGTCCCATGGCCCTCAGCAAGAAAGGCTTGGGGTGAGGGCAGCAGAGGGCTGAATGGAGCCACTGGCTCAGGGTGGGGGTGCACCAGGCAGGAGAGCTGGAGCCACTGGTGGGTGGGGGTGGGGCTGGGAGACAGAGCCTCAAGGCCAACCAGACTGAGTGCTGGGGTGCCAGCAAGGAGCACCAACGGGCAGGGGCCGAGGGATGTGGGCTGCTGAGGAACCGTGGGCTATGCAGCCAGGCAGCTGGGGCCAGTCCCAGCCTGGAGGCAGCCGAGCAGCTTGGGGGCCCAGACACTTACAGACAAGCTGCCCGGCACAGTGGGGCCTGAGCTCAGAGCCCCACTCCGCCGTTTCCTGCTCAGCGACCTTGGGTGAGTCACTCCACCACCAAGCCACCATCAGGTTGTCCCCAGCTACTGGCCAGAGGTGTCTTCTTCGTGACAGTAACGCCTACTTACTGGAGTTGAAAGAATTAAAGGTGACAAATCTCATGAAACGTCCAGGGTCTCACTCAGGACACGTCACTGTTGCTGCTACTCCTGCTCTGACCAGGCCTGCTGCCCTCCCCAGGTCCCCGCCGGTCCATCGTGCCCCCAGGCGCCCATAGCTCGCAGCCTCTGCCCGGCTGTGGCTGCCCCTGGGGCGCAGGACAGGACGAAGGGGTGGATGTGGACCCACCAAGGCAGGTGGAAGCCAGAGGGGCCGCCACCCGGGCAGGCCACAGGGGGTGAGTGTGCTGTGCGTGCACCCCAGCCCGCCCCCTCCAGGCCACCTGAGCAAGGACCCTGTTTGCACAGCCTCCCGTCCTGTCAGACAGAGACAGGTTCCCCTCCAGCCGCGGCAGCCGTGGAAGTGATCTCACAAAGGGTGACTGACAGGCGGGGACAGCCAAGTTGGGGGGTCTGGGCTGCCAAACAGCCGGGTGGGCAGGCAAGAGTGGGCACGTCCTCCGGAGGGCCCCATTCCTCACTTATCTCTCAGGGCTGGTGGCCCCGGCACGGCTCCCTGAACGCCGTCTAAATCCTGGGCGTTCGGGGATGGAAACCAGGGCCGGGAGCTGTGTTTCCAGCCGCTGGAGGGGCTTCCCCAGGAGGCCCCTCACTGTCCTCACCCTGGGTCCCAGCAACACCCTGAGCTCAGCGGTGGCAGCTCATAAACGACGTGCCCCTTCGTGGTGCCAGCGCACGAGTGGGGGTGGGAGGCACCACCTCAGGGTCAGACACGCCCGCAGCTTCGTCATCCCGGCACCTCGAGCCGACCTTCTCGGAAGCTCCACTGCCTCGCCTGTGGGCGGGTGACCCTGCCCGCAGGGCTCCTGAGAATCAAGAGAACTCAGTCACAGGAGCCAAAGGGATGGACATGCCGGCCTGCCCGGCACGGACCAGCGCTGCGTGGAACGGGGCGGCGGCACCTGAAGGGCCACGCAGCCCGCAGGCCCCGCAGGCCCGCCCGGCCCCTCCGCGCTGCCCCCAGCACACACTCCTGTGTCTGGGATCTGAGGGGGAGTCGGGAGGGGTGACTCGCTGGGTGGCCCAGCCGAGTGCTGGGAACAGTGAGGTGGCTCAGTTTCCCCTCCTACAAAGCGGACCGAGTCACCTCCTGAGGCCGTGGGCGGCTAATGAGTCAGTGTTGGCGAAACATGTTCCAGCCCAGATGAAAGAGCATCAGGAGGGGCAGGCTGCCCGTGGGGGCTGGATGCGGTGGGCACACGCATGCATACACAGGCACACACGTGCACACGCACCCCCCACCCATTCATGCCCCGGGCTCTCAGCACTGCACCCACCCCCAGGTCACACGTGGGCTCCAGGCCAGGCCCACAGTGGGGCCGACGCCTGGCACCGGCACCCACCCGGCAGGGCTGCAGGTGCCGGCCCAGACCCGGGAGTGGAGAGTGGGCCCAGGGCCACTGCCATCACCACGGAAGGTCGACCGGAGAGACACAGGGAGGTGGCAGGACCCAGCCCAGCTTCACATCCTGCGTTTGGCGCCAAGAGCAACCTCGTAGATAAACACCCACCAGCCGGAGGGCTCTGTGCTCCAGCCACAGCTCGACGCCTGGAGTCCTGCTCCTGAGGGCAGGCCAGCCGGCATGCCGCCTGAGGACATGATGGGCAGAGAGCGGACCGCAAGCCTCGGGGGCACCAACTGCTCCTGCCACCCACACCCTGCCTCCCAGCTCCTGCCTGTCCGGTCTCTACCGTCTCTGGTCAGCCCTCGCCAGCACCACCGCGGGTCGCCGGGATTCTCAGGGCGGCCCCTTCGTCCGTGGGTCCCAGCGGAGGCGAACGTGAGGGCCAAACACACGAGGACACCCAGGACTCAGACAGAGGAAGGTTCCCTGTCAACAGCTTCTGAGAGGGTTCCATGTGGGGATGGCTGTGCTTTGGATTTTGGGGTTGAAATACATGCTCCAAATTAAAGTTCTCCTGTTTCTTTGTGTGCCTTTTAATACAGACACTGGCAAGTTTAGAATGACACGTACGGCCCTCCTCCAGTCCCTCCTGGGCAGCCCTGGCCTGGGAACGCCGCCCTGACTCACGGCGAGGACGTGGGGCCGCAGAGGACTGCCTCCGAGTCCGTAGGTGCCGAGCAAACAAATGAGCCCCTGGGAGGAAGCAGGTGCCCTACGGGCAGGCCACAAGTGCCCAGGGGATTTTTACTTTAAACTGCAAAAGGGCAGAGACCTCAGGAAGCCAGCTGGGCCCACTCCCGGGATAGCTGCCCCCTCTCGGGCTAGAGACCGGGTAAAGCAGACAGGGCAGTACCCGAGGCGAGGTCAGAGCCACAGGGTCACTCGCAGAAATAGCCACCGAAGCGCCAGATTCAGCAGAGAAGCCACCTGCCCGGATGCTGCCCGGAACTCCCTCGCCAGGCCCGGGGAGCCGCGTCCAGCTGGTCTTGTGGCCGGAGGGAAGTGGGCCCCCTCCCACTCGGCAGGAACCCAGAGCCTCGGCCCATCCATCACTGTCAGGCTCCGAGAGCAGCCTGGCTGCAGCCGCTTCCGCCGCACGCAAGAAGGAGTGAGGGTCCTGGGGGCTGGGGCTGGCACGAGTGCCCCAGCCAGGCCACAGTGCCCTGCCAAACACACGCTTGCCTCCTTCTGGGGTCTCGCAGCCCTGCCCGGCCTCTCCTCTCTGCGGCCCCAGCTGGACAGAAGCCCCGCAGTGGCAGGCATGGGGAGCCGGCCCGGCCTCCTCGCTGAGTGTTTCCAGCTGGCAGCATCTCTGGAGCCCCCACCGGGGGGCCGGAGCCCCCAGGGCTGTGGTGTGCATGGCCCTGCCCAGCGCTGGGCTGCCTGGGGGAGCCCCATTGTGGCAGCAGCGGCCTTTATTGCCGAGTGTGCCTGGCACTCTCCCTGGGGAGGGCCGGCATACTGGTCCCATTGCAGGAGTCTGCCTTTGTCCATCCATCCATCCATCCGCATCTGTCTGACCTCCAGGGGGCACCCCCCCAACCTTGGCCCAGCAGCTCCCTGCTGTGACCCCACAGAGACCGGGGTGCGCAAGGCCTCCCATGGCTCAGCTCGTGCCTGCCTCGGGCCGTGAGACGAGGAACAGAGGCAGCCCTGGGGCCTGTCTGTCCTACCCTCCTCAAGGCCATTTCAGTGTGGGGTCCCTCGGAACACACCCTGAGCCATCAGCTAAGGGGGGGCAGCCTCAGGAGCCTCAGTGTAGAAGAGGGTGTGGCTTGCACTGTGGGGCCCTGGCTGGCACAGGCACCTGTGAGAGGGTCCCAAACAGCTCTGCTCTGCACTCACATCAGCTGCTCCTCAAGGGCCCTCAAGTTCCCACGGCCTTGCCCCACCCTGGGCTGGAGCTGTGGGGTCAGAGGTGGCTCCTCTGAGCCCAGGAGCCAGAGCCACGAGGGACTGACAGCCGCTGAGCTGCCTCCTCACTGTGCAGACGAGAGGCCAGGGCCCGAGGAGGGCCGAGTACCAGGCCGTGCCCCCCGACTCCCGACGGAGCTTGAAGCTGGCTCGAACATCTGCACTTTCTGGGGGCCTTATCCCACATCTCCACGACACAGAGGACAGAGGCCTTGTCGCCAAGCACGGTGGGTGTGTTAAGTCCCCGGTTGGGCTGGTTTGCCCCACGGGTTTAAAGCCATGGGTTTGCCCCAAGTTCTACTTGCTGAGGGTGGCATCCACTGGGCACCCAGGACATTCTGCCTGCAGTCCAGTGCTCTGTCTCCCCAGCCCCCCACCCGGCGTCCAGACACAGAGGAAGGATGGGCTCCCAACTCCGGCTGGGCAGTCCGAGGTCCTCAGCCACCCTCCTGGGCTGGTCCTGGGCTGACACTGGAGCCCTGACTCAATTGTTCTTTATCCACGAAGGAATCTGGTGGAGGCTGGGGAAAAGCTGAGGCTCACTCGGCCCTGAGCCAAGGGTCCGTGAGATGAAAGGTCACACTGGGTAGTTGCCCTGACCTCCTCTGTCCTGAACCAGCTTCTGAATGAAATCAGATGTGGAGACTCTCGGGTGTCCTGCCTGGGCACTGGGCTACCACCCAGCCTGGCCGGGCCGGCCGGGTGGAAAGACACACGGGGGAGACAGACCCCCTGCACTCGGACCCTCCAGCCTCTGTCCCATCTGGAAACAGAGCCACCCCCTCTGGAGTCGGGGGAGCATGCCGCAGTGCCAGGAGCACACAGCAGCCAGTCAGTAACTGTGGCTCCCGGCTGCTGCCCGCCTGAGGCTCAGGACCTGTGGTTCTGCTTGGTAATGCCTGCTGCTCAAAGACCCTGCCAGGCCTCTGAGACCGGTGGCACAGATGCACGGAGCCCCAGAGCCAAGGCACCTGGGTGTGGGCTCTCACAGCCCTCGTGCCTCCGGCAAACGACTCGTGAGCACAAGACAAAGGAGGCTGGGTGGCCACTGATCTAGCTACTCCACAGAACACTGAGCGGTGACAAAAATGGATGACAAAGACCCAGACAAGAAAGTCGATACAGCGTGGCTTCACGCACAAAACACCATCAGAAATGCCAGCCGGCCTGCAGCGATGGCGTGCTGGTGGAGCCTGTGGCTGGGGGCACGCTCCTCGCCTTGGTTTCAGTGACGACTTCATGGTGTGCGCGCCGGCCGGAGTCAGTGTCGAGCGCTCACTGCAGACACTGACGCCTTGTCGGGACTGGGGTAACAGGACAGTGGAATGAAAGCAATTAAATCCAGCTCACTCCTTACACTTCGCACCAAAAGTAAGCTATCAAAGGACCAACGCCGCCCTGTGAAATAAAGCAAAACGAGTCCCGGCTGGTGTGGCTCAGTGGACTGAGCACCAGCCTGCAAACCAAAGGATTGTTGGTTCAATTCCCAGTTAGGGCACATGCCTGGGTTGCGGACCAGGTCCCCAGTAGGGGGTGGGTGAGAGGCAACCACCCACTGATGTTTCTCTCCCTCTCTTCTTCCCTCCCTTCCCCTCTCTCTAAAAATAAATAAATAAATATTTTTAAAAAGAAACAAAAATGAGAAATTCCGTAAATGATGAACTGGGAAAACATCTTCATGCCACGTCTCAGCCGAAGGGAGAGTCCCTGACGCAGGAACAGCTTCTGCTAACAGCAGGATGGCGGCCACGGCAGAGGTGGGTCCCTGAGGCCCCAGCCTGGCCCCGCAGCCCCCTGCGCTCCAGCGTGGGGCCTCCGACCCCAGGGTCCTCAGCACCTCCCTGTCTGCCACCCGCTGTAGGGTTCAGACCACAGCGATTCCTGCCAAGTGTCAACAGTTACTGGGACCTCCTCCTGCCCTCGTCCCCCCGTGCACCCTGAACACACCAGCGCCAGGCCCGCAGGGCACTGCCTGTCAGCAGGGCCACAACCCCGGAGACAAAGCCAGCTGGGGAGAGAGGCTGTGCTCAGTGCCCATCCCCAAAAAGCTGCTCTGGAAGTTGGTCGTGTGAGTGAGTGAGGGAGAGAGTAAAGTACTGAATAAGCACAGGGGGCCTCGTGGGCCCCGACTCGGGAGGCTGACCAAAATCCCCTCTCTGCCCCCTGAGGCCAGGGCCTCCCCACGATGGAGACTCCTCTTCCAGGGTCAGGAGGGAACTGGGGCTCAGGCCCTGTCTCTGGAGGCAGGGACCTCGGCTTCCCTGAGAGGCTCTCTGCCTCTCTGTCCCCGACCTCTGTCTCCATCTCTCTCCCTCCCTGCCCCCGAGACGGCCAGCAGGCTCCTCTCTGCTCAGTCCCCGGCTGGGCCCGGGAGGCTCCAACAAGAGCTCAAAGAGGGTTCCCAGCCCAGCAGGGGCCCCTGGGACTGGTGCTCTGTACAGCACCCGAGGGCAAGGGCCAGCATCTCCAAGATGCTGCCAGAGGAGCTGTCTCAGCATCCCTCCATGGGCGGGCTGCCCCTTTCTGTCCCAGGCTTACTGAGAGCTTGGGTTCCTCAGGTTGGGGGCTGGGTGAACCCTGACCCCTCTGTGGGGACCCTGCTCGGCCCCTCCCCTCTGGTCTTGGCTGGGCCAGGACTCCCTGGAAGTGACAAAGGGGACTTAGTCATTTCCCTGGGACCCCACGTCCCACTGCCCAGTCCTAAGTAAACAAGCATCTGCCCCAGAGACACGCCCTGCCTGCGGCCACAGGGACTCTGGAAGGGGCACGGCCCACGCACAGGTGAGGGCCTGGGAGGCCGTTGGCCGGCGGCAGGGTTGTAACCCACGCAGGCATGCAGGCCGTGCCGCCTTGCCCCCACCCACCCCACCCCTCAGCGCCCCTGTAATTTGGGAGTGACATCATCCCATCTCGGCCCTGTTTGAGGAAAACTCCCGTTCACAGGGGTGAAGTTTGTGGTGATCTCAAAATAGCCCCCGAGAGCTGCCTGTCTCCCCAGGCGTGCCCGGAAGCCACGCCCGCCCAGGACAGAGGTCGCCCGGCTCCCAGGCCTCTGATGAGCTCAGAGACTGGAGGAAGCTTCCAGAAGAGCAGTGGGGTCACAGCTTGGTCCACGGGAGCCACGGGAGAAATGCCACTCGGGGGATGGATGAATAGGAGGGAAGGAAGGAAGGGAGGGAGGGAGGGAGGAAGGGAGGGAGAGAGGGAGGGAGGAGGAAGGAGGGAGGGAAGAAAGGAAGGAAGGAAAGTGGGAAGGAAGGAAGGAGAGAGGGAAGGAAGGAAGGAGGGAGGGAGGGAGGGAGGGAGGGAGGAAGGAAGGAAGGGTTCCACCAAGCCAGTCAAGTGAAGGCTGCCACCCAGCAGGGAGGCACAGGGGCTGCCTCGGTGTCAGAACAGACGCTGCAGAGGAATAGGGCCCCTGGAGGACCTCAGGAGATGCCTGGGGTGGGGGCTGGGCAGAGGGGGAGGGTAGGGCAGGCCAGGCTCCCGCGGTTCCCCCGCCATTCCCTCGTCGCAGGCTTCTCCTGTCGCCAACAGCATCCTAGGGAGGGTGAGGACCTGCTGGGTCTCCCACAGAGGCTGCGTCAGAGAGGGGTCCCATGACGCACTGGCCCCCGAGTCTCCGGGGTCAGGATGCAGCTCCTCCCCTCGACCCCTGACGGGGACAGCTGGGATGTCAGCCACCTCTCTGAGCCTCAGCTTCCCCTCTCGAAGGAGGTTTGTGCTGGGACTCCTCCTGGCCCAGCCTCCCGTATCCAGGCCAGCGGAGTGGACAGATGGACAGGCCGATGGGTGGACAGGGCTAGCTTGCTGGTGTAGGGTGGGCTGGGCACTAACGGTTAAGCTTCCTCGAGGTTCCCAGGAAGGGGCCTGTTCCATGGACTTCCTGCCTCCACACCCACAGGGCAGCTGGCAGGACACGTCCTGGCCTCCTGCCAGCCCCCTGACATGCCTGTGGGTGACTCCTGGCGCGGGGCCAGATGCAGTCACACATCCCAGGGGCCCCTCGGCATTCTTGGCTTTGGTTTCCTGTGACTCGGGGTCCATCGGGACGAGCAGAGTCGTCTTGGGGGGAGGGGGAAATACTCAGAGCAGCTCTGAGTCTTGAAGGGGGAAAGAAGCTGCCCATGGGGGGGCGCGTGGAAGCCCCACTTCCAGGACTGAAGGGATCCCCACACAGATGCATGAGGAGGCAGGGTGTTCACTCAGGCTCGGCATGGAGGGTAGACTGTGGCCAAGGCCTGGGATGCAGGGAGGACAGGACAGCACTGGCCCCTGGGCACATACGGGTGTTGGGGGGATCGGGGCAGGGGGTGTCCAGGGCCTCCTACCTGGTGGGCAGCTGGCAGGAGGCCACCATGGGGTTAGCCATCCAGGCCAAGGGTCCCGCCCTGCCCAGGCCTCCCCGGCCCAGCCACCAGCAGGGCCCAAGGGGCAGGAGCAGCAACAGCTGTGCTGCATTTATACTGTCAGCCTCGACGTCCGCAGGCTGCAGCCCCAGAGCCGCCCAGGATTCCATCAGGATCGGTTTACATTGAAAACAAATCTCTCCCCAGCTCACATCTGATCTCTAGCAGTGAGTGTTGGAAAGCCGCGAGCACAGGTCCAGGCTCTGAGAGGGGCCTCGCTGCTGGATATGTGGAGACAGTGGCCAGCCTGAGCTCACCCCACCAGCGGCCCGACCTTCCTTGGTCTCCTCACCAGGCCAGCCCTCACTGGCCTTCTGTCCTCCAGCCCTGGCTTCCTCCTTCTTCCCAGGGGTTTTCCCCCAGCTCTGTCCAACCTGGAGACCCCCAAGACATGCGCTGGAAAACGAAGCCTTGTTTGCAGGGGGCACCTGGCATTAAATTCCACATTGCAAATCTCAGCTCTTCCCAAACACACCCTGGCCTCCTGGCCCCAGGAAGGGGCTTGGGAGGGGAGGGAGGCTCACTGTTGGCCTGGGAACACGGTGCAGGGAGGGCCCTCAGCTGTGCCGGGCACTCAGCTGTCCAGCTGCGTTCAGTCCTCTCCTCCCAGGGCTGAGAGGGAAGACACAGGGATGAGTTCTGGGTCCTTAGCCACCTAGAACCTTCCTTGGGGAACTCAAAGGCTCAGCCCTGGCCTGGGCTCCCACACAGCCACCAAAGACCCTGGCCCCAGACCCTATTTAGAAACACCTTCCAACGAGGTGCATCTGCAGCCTCAGCCAACCCCCAACCCTCCTGGTGGGAGATTCTTCCTTCGAGACCATTGAGAGTTGCTGAGCCTGGGTGGGGAGAAAGGGGCGGGGTCATCACCCCCCACGGGGCCACCAGCTCGAGGCCAGAGCAGGGGTGAGCCAGGAGGCAGAGCTTCAGGAGAGAAGGGGTGACAAGCATCCAGGCTGATGGCCCTCAGCAGCTTACCCAGCTCCTGCCTGGGATCCCAGCCCTGACACAGATGTGAGGGAGGTGAGGACCCCACCTGCACCCCACCTCCATCTTGCCTCTGCCTCCCACAGCCGTGCCCAGGCCATGAGGATAAACCAAATCCCCCCCCCAAGCCCTAGAGGGCAGCCTGGCCCCCAGGGCCTCCTCCTGGATGCGCCTGGTCAGCTGCTCAGAGGTGTGGGGCTGTCCAGCAGGAGGAAGTGGAGGCCTGGGCCACCAAAGTCAGTGGGGGCCGGGACACATCTGCGTTTACTGGGCGGCCCTGAGGGGCCGGAATGCTGACTGCTTCCCCCGCTGGGCAAAGGCATCTGGTGTGGGGCAGGCAGGCCTGGTAATCCACACTCTGTGCCCCTCAGGCCCGGAGCGCCCATGAGGAGTGGATAATAATGGCTCACATTACTGAGTGCCTACGGGTGCCAGGTGCAGGGCGATCCCTGGGCACCCCACCCCTCTGGCTATGCCAGGGGAGAAAGTGGAGGCTTGGAGGCTCGGGGACCAGAGGCAGAAACCAGCCAGGCGGTGGAGTGTGGCTTCACACAGGCTTGCAGACGCCAAGGAGGGAGAAGACCCAGTCCCTGCAGGTCCTGTGTCCCGGGCAAGGCAGGGTCTCTGATCCCCGGGTCACCTCTCCAGCCGCTGAAACACAAGCACTACACCTCCAAGCCCAGCAAACATTGGGCACCAACTGTGTGTTTCTCTGCGCGCTGGGCGCCAGAGTCCACAGGCTGGTGGGCAGGGCAGAGGAAGGTAGGCAGCAGTGCAGGGGTTGGACTGAGGACCGCAGCCTCGTGGAGGCGGGGCCTCAGGTACAGCGGGGTTCAGAAGCGGCTGCCAGGCCAGGTTCTGAAGGCTGAGTAGGAGTTTTCCACCAGGAGAAGTGCTCCACGTGGAGAGTTAGTATGTGTGAAAGTGTGGCACCGGGAGGGCACACTGCACGCCAAGGGCCTCGTGTGCCAGGAGGGGAAGCTGAGAGGAACCCCACATGGGGAGCCACTCGGCCCCAGTCCCTCCATCGTCCCACCCTCAGCCCCTCCCTCTATTTCCAGACACCCCCGAGAAAGCCTCCAGCTGGGAACGAGGTGGCCCAGGAGGCCCCCACCCTGACGTTACCACGGCAGCAGTGCTGGCCGGGGTTGGGGTCGGGGGCAGGCACTTCCTGACTTGGGCTCAGATCTCTGGGGGGCACGGGCAGCGCAGAGGGGGCGGCCTTCCACGGGCATTCCGGCTCCTCCTCGACAGCTTGCCCGTTTCCTGCCCTGGCTGCACGCATCAGCCCTTTCCTCCATGGGCCACCTCCGGCCCCTGCCCGCGGCCTGCCCCGCAGTGACCTTGGCCGGGACAGCACAGGCCTTGTCCTGCCAGCTCAGAGTTTGGAGCCTCAGCTGAGCCTCCTGCCAAGAGGCCCTGCCTGCCAGCAGGGGCACTGAGCCAGGTGGAGGGGAGACGGGCCTGGCCCTCTGCGCGCCCCCCGCCGCATCCAGCCAGTCTCACCTCCATGGCACCTACTGTGTGCCCGGCCTGGGCTGGTGCTCGGGACCCCCGGGAGAGAGGTGCCGGCTGGAGGTGGGCACCTACTATGTGCCCAGGGTAGACTTCGAACTCTGACTTTGACCACAAAGTCTCACCCACTGGGGGGCCGGGCTTAAGGCAGAAGGGCCCCCAGGATGTAGCTGGGAAAGATGCCAAGACTGGGGAGGCCAGACCTGAGCTCCATGCCAGACTCCCCCGGAGGCAGGAGCAGGAAGGCTGGCTCGGTGAAGGTGGTGGCCGGGACACCCCTCCACCCCCAGGCCTCTGGCCAGGGCCTGCAGCACCCAAGGACATCTACAGTGTGTTCAGTCCCCTCCCACAGAGTCTGGGGGCCACCCTAAGTAGTGATCCCTCACAAACCCCCGACAAACGTCTCCTGCCTGTTGCTGAGACCCGGGCTGATGCTGGACCGGGGAGGCTCGGGCCCTCAAGCAGCCCCACAGCCCTGGGGCCCATGGCCACTCAGGGGGCAGTGGTGGCCACACATGGTGCCCGCCCAGCCGGAGGGCCCTCTGATCAGCTCCCAGCCCAGCCCTAATGCACAGAGGCAGGCACCCGGCTGAGGCCCTGGAGGCAGGAGTGAGAGACCCCTGCTCCCCACACCCTCAGAGCGCAGGGCAGACCCGAGGCTGCAGAGGGAGGGCACCAGGTCGGGACTTCGACCCTCAACTGCAGTTTCCCAAGTGTGCACCCCGGGAACTTGAGGAAGAGCCACCGGTGGTGTCCCCGTCCAGGCCCACACAGGTGTCCCAGTGCCTCCTGAGGTCCCCTCTCCCAGAGCCCATGCGGCCACATCTGTGAATGGGAGGCTATAGCCCTTCGTAGGGGATTTTTGGGACTCGGCCTTGTCCAGGGGCTTGACCTTGTCCCAAAGAGAGGGCCGTTCTGACAGCAGTAGGCAGACTCGCTAAGATGTGGGAGAGGGAGGAGAGCCCACGGCCATCCCCGTGCCGTTTTTCCAGCCACAGCAGTGACTGGACCCGTACCGTGTGAGGGTCAGCAGCACGGCCGCCAGCACGTTTGGGGGCCATGACGTCCCAGGGGGTGTCTGCACAGCATTTACGCAATAAACCTTTCCGTCAGAGTTCAGTGTGTCACAGGAGGCTCCTCCCCAGCCCCACCCCCCCAAACAGAGTCCTGGGAATGTGTCCACTCACGGCTTCCCATGAGGCCAGGTGTTGGCAGCCACGGCAGCTGCACAGACAGCAACACCAGGGACCCGCGGCGAGGCTGCGCAGGTGTGGCCAGCGGGTGGGCAGGTGGCTCCCGGGGGCCAGAACCCCAGGCCGGGGGGGGGGCGCTCATCCCCAGCACGGCCGCCACATCCAAACCAGAGAGCCCTGTCCACACGCAGAGAGGCCCAGACGCAGAAAAGCCTCCGGCAGACTTTTAAAAACCCACTTCTGGGCTAAAATGGAAGTCTGGGATTCTTGGGCCAAATTTCAACCCCAGCATCAGAGCAAACCATGCAAATTTGATAGACTCCCCCACACACAAAGAGCCCACCTTCACCCTATTCGCCCGGGGCCCAAGGGCCTGCAGCGCTGGGTCTGGGGGTGCTTGTGGGAACAACCAGGCACATGGGCAGCCAGACCCAACGCTCAGCTCTGGCCCGGAGGAGCACTGGGAGCTCCAGGTGGGGCTCCTGCCCTCCGACCACCTGGGCCCTCGCCATGGCAACAGGATGTCCGTCCGTCCTTCCACAGCTTCCTGGTGGCCCTCATCCCCTCCGAGGCTGCTGCAACCTTCACTTGGTTTAACTCGAGGTAGGAAATGTGTGCAGACACGTACGAGGTGGCAGGCTGGTCACCAGCCATCACACACTCTGAGAGTAAGGGAGACAGTTCCCTGGGACAGATGACAAGGTGCCCCCCCCCAGCCAGGAAGGGAAGCACTAGACCGGAACTGAGGTCCCTCCAGCCCACGTGCCCCTGCTCCTGCCCACACCTTGGGGCCCTGCCCATTCTGGCTGCCCCGGCAGAGCTGAAGTGGTCACCGGCCTCAGGCTGGGATGGGGCAGGTGTCAGCAGGTTCAGCCTACGGCCCAGCTGTGCACAGACTGGCAGCCAGACTGTGTGGAGGGCCGGGGCCCCGCCCGCATGCGGCCCCAGGAGGGGCAACTGGCTGCCAGCTCCTTCTGGAGCCCTGTACACGCGGAGCAGCCGCTCGGAGCCGTGGGTCCTGGGCCCTGTCAGGGCAGGCTCACTGTGGCCGGGGCCAGCAGCAGCACAGGGTGGCTGCCTCCCGGGGGCAGCCAGGCTGTTGGGCGGCAGCAAACAGGACTCGCCGCTAATAAAACAAGCCATCCGAGGCTGGGAAGCCACAAGAGGAAACAGCTGTGTGCTGCTGGCTGCGAACACGGGTTTCGACGCCCATCTCTCAGCTGGTCTGCTCGGCGCCGGCGGAATTCTGGCTGCTTGGCCATTTTCTGATGGTAGAAAGCTCTGGGCCGTGCACAGGGGTGCAGTGGAGGCCTCGGGGTGCGCGCACATGGTCACACACACGGAGGTCCAAGCAGCGGAGCGTTCTGGGTGCCGGAGGCCGGGATGGGGCGTGAAGTCAGGCCAGAGACCCAGGCACAGTCGTGACCACAGACACAGCGGAGGTGCCCTGTGTCCACGGGACATCCGCCAGGACATTCCTCTCAGTTCTGCTCAGACCGCCCCGGATGGGGACGCACCCAAATGTCCGTCACCCCCACTGCCACCTCCACCGCCATCACCGTCACCCACAGCCAGCCCATTTCGTTCCAGATGGGGAGACTGTTCCCATACCCGGGGCCCCAGATGCTGAACTCTGAGACTTACCTTCAGAGCCTGCTCTCAGCGCTCAGTCCCATAGCGCCGCCAGGCCCCAGCCGAGGCCCCGGGCCCAGATGCTGCAGTGAGCCCACCGAGGGCCCAGCAAAATGTCATCCTGAGAACCTGTTTTCAAAGCCCTACGCAAACCCCGCATATCTGGACTCCTCAGGCTTCCCTTCGAACCCCAGAATGTCAGCTTCACGGGAGCCACGTGACCCACGCAGCACTCCCTGGGTCCCCAGGAGCCACGGAGCAGCAGCCCCTGGTCCAGAGCCCCGGACTTCGGCCCACATAACCTTGTCAACATTCCACACGGAGCAGCCCCGCGGAAGGCTGACGTGCAATAAAACTTTTATGGGCTGGCAGGGGAGTCGGCACTCGGAACACCTCTGCTAACCCTGGGAGCCGGCGCTCGCTGGGACCCAGGAAGTGACCAGAACGCAGACACAGGTCCCTTGAAGCCCAGGGCGCCATGAACCAGAGGAGGGGCCCTGGGTGTCGAGACCCCGGAGAACTTCAGCAACGCTCCCCGAGGACCCCCGTGTTCTGGGCGCTACCCAGCCCTAGACACCTGTGCAGTCGGTCGCAAGGCCGACCCCGCGGGAGAGAAGACGGCAGGATGAGCCCCGCACGGCACAGGTGCTGCAGTGCCACTGAGTCCCTGTCCCCAGGGACACTTGCAGGGCCCCGCCCACAGGCCTGCCCTCCACAGCGGGTCTCCCACGGCAGGACCCTGTTCCAGGGACTGGCAGCATCCGGCGCTGCTGCCCAGCATGGCAGCACCAGTCACGTCTGGCAGCTTACATTCACCCCAAGTAAAAATAAACGAGATTTTAAACATTCATTCCTCCGTCACACAGGTCACACGTCAAGTGCCCAGTAGACACACGTGGCCGGTGGCTGCTGTACTGGACAGCCACTCTGTCTACAGGATTAGACATGTCTATCATCCAGAAAGTTCTGCCGGAAAGCGCTGGTCTGGACGCAAGAAGCCAGAGGGGCCACCGTGGTGTCCGGGCTGGGGTGGGGCGTTCCCAGAGGCCGTGGAGCCGAGGCCCAGGAACTGGGCAGCGCAGAGCAGCAGACACCTGCTCTCTCCATCCCGGGGGCCTGGGAGGACCCGCTCCAGGCCCTCCTTCGGCCCCTGGGGGCTCCAGCACCCTCAGCACCCGGGGCTAGGAGACACAGCACCTCGGTCTGCACCTCCGTGGTCACCTGGAACCCCCCCACCCGTGTCTGAGCTTGCCTCTTCTCATCAGATGCCAGTCACTGGGTGGGGCCCGGCCCACTGCAGCCCGACCTGCCTGGACGAACCAGCCCTGCAGAGGCCCCGTTCCTTCTCGGCCACACCCACAGGTTCCGAGTGGACCTGCGCTCTGAGGGGCACTCCGAGCCCAGCACGCTGCCCAGCAGCACCCTCACGCCTCCGCCCCCCGGTGCGCCCTGTGATGGAGCGTTCGTGTGTCCACTGTCGGCTTCCACCCCCGGGCCCTCAGCTCCCGGGGCAGACACAGGGCCAGGCCACCTCAGCACCCCCAGATCCGGCCCCCAAAACACCTGCCGAGCACAGTGCTGTGAGTTCTAGGAGCCACTTGGTCACGTGGTGGCCTGAAGGACAGCACAGGCCTGAAGTCTGGGGCCGCACTGCCCCTGCTGGCCCCCAGGGGCTATGGGAGCTGGGACCAGACCCAGCTGATGGACGCGGCGGCTGGCTTCTCAGGAAGCTTCCAGAAGGCAGCCACACTGGGGCAGGTGCTGGCCTTCCTCCTGGGGCTGCCCAAGCCAGGGTGCGCATCCCTCCCTCAGAGCGGAGGGAGCTAAAGGGCTGGTGACGAAATGAAACCCAGGCAGCTCCCAGGCCCTGGGCGGGCTGGAGTTTCCAAGGAGCGTGAACTGTGTCTTACACATTAAGATAGCAGCTTCCATGGCTGAGGACGATAAAAATAGCTCTGCTCGCATGGTCCCCCTCCAAGTTCTGTGGGAAAGAGTCCGCCGGCTGGAGCGCCGGCCCCGCGGGCCTTGCACTGACCCGGGGGAAGCGTGGGAGGAAATCTGGCTGGTGGGCGCATTGGGGCTGGTGCTCAGCCTCCAGGCCCACCCCGCACTGTCCTTGGGTGACAGGGGCAGGCTACTCGGGGTGCCCTGCTGTGGCGAGCACCCCCGGGTGTTCAGAATGGGTCGCAGCTCGTCTGGCACCTACCCTCTCACGTTCGCTCCAAAACGTGTCTTTTCCCAGCCCCACCCCCGGGCGCCTGGTGAGTGTGGGGGACGCTGACACCCGGTCGCACCCACCCACGTGCTCAGATGCTGCTCCAAGTGCAGCCACTCTAACGTGGCTTTCCATGGGACAAGCCTCGGGACAGGAAGTCCCTGGGGCGCTGGTGACTGTGGGACCCCAGGGCTCGGGCCCTCCTTGTCTTGGTTTGGCCACCCTTGCTCCGCCTCTGTCCCCAGAACTACCCCTCGTGGTGGCAAGATGGCTGCCACAGGTCCGAGCAGCTCACCCTTATCCACCAACCTCTGGAGGCTGCCCAGCCTGGTGTCCTTTTTGACACAGCCAGGGAGATGCTCGCGGGAGCCCTCTTGTCAGGGGAGCCCAGGCTCTGGACTTGGCGACCGTGGGCTCCGTCCTCCCAGCAATCCCGTGGGCTGCGGAGAAAGCCCAGGGCAGCGCTGGCAGCTGACAGTGGCAGGCTCCTCCAGCCTCCTCCCTGGAGCACTGGCCCGGAGAGGCAGGGCCAGGCGGTCTTTCCCACTTGTCAGCTGTGTGATCTCTTTTAGAAAGCAATGTCGTTACTTCCTCAGACTCGTCCTCAGCAAAGTGCCCTTTGCTGGCCCAAGGTCTCGTGCCAGGAAAGTGAGCCTGGCCGTGCTGACAAACCCGGCCACCAAGCAGTGTGACTGGGCCTGCTTCTCACTCACTGGAAGCCTGTGCCCGATGCTCCTGGCCAGGGACAGCAGTGTGTGGTGGCTGGGGGGCCCCAGTTCCAGTGGCCACGGCTCTGCCCTCCTCGGTTCCATCCCACTGCTGGCGGGAGATGGTGCAGGGCCACGTGGGTGGGGACAGCATGCAGCTGGTCTGGGGGCCCACCCTCGGTGCCCTTCCCTCCCAGGCTGCCCACTGTCCACCTCACACACTGGGTGACCCGCTTGGCCTGTGGCCGGAGCTCAGGCCCTCGGAACAGCCAAATACCCCAGCGCTCAGGAGCAAACCGCCAAGCACGGTTTTCAAGGAATCCTGACATCGGGGAAGCCAGAGTTGGTCTTGGGGGTGGGGGGCAGGCAGCAGGGAGCATTTGAAGTCTCAGGTGGTCCTTGTGGGGGATTCGCGCCAGCCCCGAGCAGGTTGTAAGAGGAAGGACCTCAGAGGAGCGTGTCCACGCAGTCTGGTCGGCTCGGGCCGGCGGGGACAGGTTTCTGCCCCCGGAGCCCGGTGGTGCCGGGGCCTGACCCTCCGTGTGGCCAAACAGACCCTCCTCCGGGGCCAGCATGTCCATGCTGCGTTTCTGCGATCGGGGAAGGACTCAGCTCAGTGGTGGTTGTTTTCATCACATTAAAACCCAAATTAATTCAGCCATTTCTCCTGACCTGGAAATGTCGGAGAGATGAATTATTCATATCTTTGAAATCCATTCTCCCAAACATGTGCAAAAATAAATTGGGTTTTCCTCCTAAAACAGGCTGTGAGCTGGAGACCGAGGCTTTGCCGACAGGGAGCACAGGTCCATGCTCCCACCCCTGACCTAGCCCCAAAGGTCAAGGTGTCTGGGGGTGGTGAAGGGAAGCTGCTGTGGGGACGGCGTGTCTCTGAGGGCTGAAGCCACGGGGAACTGTGCCACAGGAGTCCTGTCCTGGGCAGGGGGTGGGGACAAGTGGACATGGTGGGGAGGGAGGACCAGGTTCCAGGACCCCCAGGTGTGCCCTGCTTGGTGTGCTCCTCACCCTCCCCTCGCCAGCACCCCACTTTTCCGGTCTGTAAAACGAGTTCGCTGTGCCAGACAATGGCCTGGAGGCTCCTGTGGGCTCTGCAAGAATATTCTGTGACCCAACCCTGACCTTCCTGGTGAGTGTCCCAAAATGCACTGGGGGTCGGGGTCTGGATCTCCCCACCCAGACAGCTAGCACCATTTTGGGGTGTGGGAAGGGCCAGAGTGCCCAGGAGCTGGTCAGGGAGAAGGGGGGAGGGGTGTACAGCTTGGACCCGGCAGCGTTTTCACTTCAGCCACTCCTATGGCTGCGTGGGCATCTCCTGATGGCTCCTGGTGGCCAGCACCCTCTCTGCTGCTCTGCCACCCACAGACCTTCTCCAGTGGGCATGATGTGGCATTTGGACGGCTCCCATTCATCAGCATCAGCCCTGAAGCTGCCCCACAAAGACAGAGGGGCCGCTCCGTGTCCCCGAGGGGTCTGCTGGGCAGGGAGAGGTGAGCACACCTCAGAGAGACACCGTTCGGAGAGCTGAGCTGCAGAGCCAGCTCCGGTGCCAGGCTGGGTGGACGGCTTCCTGTCAGGGCTTCTTCTACTCGGTCCTGAGACCTGGCACAGCTCCCGAGAGGCACTGGCTGGACGCTCATTTGTTAACTGAGGGCAACGGTGGCCCTGCCCGGGACCCATCACTTAACCCAGAGGCCAGAGACACGATGGGGCTAAATCGACTCTTGCGAATCCTCAGCACAAGCTGCGTCCCCACCTCTACCAGAAGGCGGATGCATCCGGAGGTGGGGCCCCCAGGGCAGAGGCCCCCATCTCGCAGCCTGGCACAGAGCACCGTCCCCGAGGATGTCGAGTTTGGCATATTTTTCCAAAAGCCAGGCTTGGGGCCAAGCGGCCTCAGGGGGGAGGGGTGGGCCATGTGGGGGGGCAGGCAAGCATGGGGGCAGCTGGGGACACCTGGAACCCCGCTGGAAAGCCAAGGCCGCCTCAGTGGGGCCTAGAAGTGGGTGAGTTGGGGATCCAGCGCGGGGACCAGCCAGGGACCCATGTGGGCGCACTGTGGTGGGGGTGCCCCCAGAAGCCTCTGCCCTTGACTCTACCAGGCCTTTCTCTGCTGTTGGGGAGCATCCCCGGAGGCTCAGCTGAGTGGGCTGCCAAGGACCATGGACAGCGGGGGAGGCCTGCTCACAGCTGCTGGGCAGGTCCAGAGTGGGGCCCGGACTGACCTCACCTATTCCTTCTCCCTCCCCACCTTCTCCGCCCCTCGCAGGTGGCAGAGTCGGTAACAGGTGGTCTGGGTCGGAGCTGAGGAAGGACACCGTACCCCGACCCGACTCCTCAGGTCCAGTGGAGTTAGCACTGCTTCTGCTCTTGTAGGGGCTCGGGGTGTTGGTCCCGGCTAAAGTTCTTCCCTGGTTTCCCCAGTGCCAGCAGGGTGCCCTCAGCAGGCCCCTCCGAGCCCCAGAGAGGCAGCAGACCCTAGTGGTTAAACCCCAGTCTGGCCCAAGTTCAAATTCTGGCTCCAAATGGGAGGCTAGTTGCTAACTGCACCTGCCCCTCCCTCTCCTTCTGCGACACAGAGGCTGTTCCTGCCCCATCTCTCGGGGGGGCCATGAGGATGAGAACATCCAGCCTCCACAGAACATAGCACCAGGGTCCAGGTGGTGCTGCCCGCGGCCCCCTGGCCCCCCAAGCCCCCACTTAGCCTGCACTCATGTGTTGTTCCTGTGACTAATGCTGAGCTTCCTCCCACAAGGGTCAGTACCACGGAGGCAAAGCTCCAGTGGTGCCAGCAGCACTCGGAAATGTTTGCTGGGTGGATGGGTGGTGAATGGACAGAAGGGTGGATGGATGGATGGATGGATGGATGGATGGATGGATGGATGGACGGATAGATGGATGAGACACTCATGGGACCAGAGCGGCAATCCCACTGTGATGTCCTGCTGGGCTCCTGAGGGGGGCACCCAGCCCCTGCCTAGCATGAATACTACCTCTCCTTGGGCACTGGCCAGGGCATGCCCCCCACCAGGGACCCCGGGCTGACCTGGGAACATGGTGGGGAGCAGCAGGGTTTCCGGCCTTGGGCTCCTTGGGGCTGCCAGAGAGACATCCCGTTTCCAGGACGACCAGAGCACTTCCGCCTCCATGCCCATTTCTCAGGAGAGGAAGAGGAGGCACAAATGGGGCTTTGCTGGGCGGGGGCAAGACCCAGACACCAGGCAGGGGGAGGGCCTGCCCAGTCAGTGCCTGCCTGGTGCCCCCCTTGCTCAGGGCCCCTGTAGCACCCCTGGGCCTCGCCTGCTTGGGAGGGCAGGCAAGCATTGCTGCTCTTCAAAAGCCAGAACAGAGACCAGGCAAGGCTCCTGCCCCCAGCCCACCACCTTACTGGGCTGGGCCCCCAGCAGCCCCTCCCTCTGCCCTTCACCCTAATCCCCCGTCCCTGGCCAGCCACGCAGGCTAGTTCAAGCTGGAGTCGCTCCGCACTGTTTTGTGAGAAATCCACTTATTGTCTTCGCTGCTTGGGAAGTTATAATCTCGAGGCTGCAGCTTCCTAAGGCGTTGCCATGGAGATGAATTTTCTGTGATAAATAAAAGTATTCTGGGGTCAGGAGATCTCAAGCATAACTAGGACAGATTTTGAGGAGGAAAATGCCAGAATTTCTGAGACACACGAGAAGGATCTGAGCTGCGTTTTCCCGGAGGCGGCTTTTCAGGCTGCCGGGAACCTGGCCGAGGAGCTAGCCTGCCTCTGATGGGGGGCTGTCCCCCGCTGTCCCCGCTGCTCCCTGTGGTCAGGGACTGGCACCCTGTGACCGGGCGTTTGAGTCAGGTTACATTCTTGGGGTGAAGTCTGGGGGGAACCAAGCGCGGGTTGGTTCCCAGGCCCCCCCCACCCCGCCAGCCACAGAAAGAACAGAGGGAGTGGCTGTGTGTTCTCAGAAGTGCCCATCGCCCTCTCTGGTCCTGGACCTAGGGCGCTTGGCCCTGGATCCCTGGTACCTTTCTCTGGCCACCCAGAGTGCTCGGGGAACTCCTCCTGTGGAGCTTGGGACAGGGTGTGGCTTCCCAGACACCTGACCCTGTTTCCCCAGACACAGGCCCCCCCCCGGGCCCCCAGTCCCCAGCCCCCAGCCCCCCGCCCCATGGAAGTCGCTTAAGTCCTTATGTCCTGTGTTTGGGGTCACTGCAAGCCAGGGTTTAGGGAGGAGGAGGATGGGCAGGAGGCAGGTATGCAGAGCCGAGGGGCCTCTGGATGGCACCCAGGCAGCTCAGGCTCATGCCAGGGGCTGTTTGCCAACACCCCCTGCCCCCCACAGACAGACAGACAGACACACACAGACGCATGTATTAGGGAAACAGTCCTCCACCCCCCTACTCCAGCACCACCTGGGCATAAAGAGGCCCCAGGGTCCTGGGACGGAAGCTCCCTGAGTCTCTCCCTGGAGGGAGGAGCTCTGGGTCCCCAGTCCTCCCAGGGTCACACCAGTCCCCAGGAGGGCACCTTCAAAACTAGGAAGAGTGAGGGAGGGAAAGGGCAGGCGGGGAGGGAGGAGGAAGGCGAGGGTGGGGTCTGCCCTCAGGGCGTGGACCCTCTGCTACGGCCCCATTTCCGTTTCCCCACCTGAAAGGATCCACCTCGAGGTGAAAGTGCCCAGCTAAGGGGGCCTTAAGGTATCTACCTGGAGGCTCCTGAGACAGCCCCCCTTAGCCTACAGACACTGTGCCAACCAGGGCCCACCACTCCCGGCCCCACCCCACCCCGCCCCGGCCAGCCTCCCAGCCTGCTCACAGCCCAGCTGGCTCCACCTCCACACTTGATTCATTCAGACCCCTCCATCCGGACAGAGCCCACATGGAGAGGGGCTGTGGCTCCCAAGCCACGTGCAGAGCTGCCAGGACCCACACCACAACTGCCTGTCAGCATTGGAGGCTCCCCCACGAGGCCAAGCAGGGCCACCTGGGTGGCAATGACCCCTTGGTGCAGCTACCAGCCCCGGCACTTCCCTCCTCTGCAGGAGGGCTCGGCCTCCATGTGCCGGTGCTGCCCACAGCCAGGCCCCAAATGGGTGCCCACTGCTAGGGGCCCAGCAGGATGTGGCAAGGACCTTTTAGTGGGCACTTCCACTTCCAGAGAGACTGTGTGCCCAGGAGCCCAGCCAGATCCTGCAGGGAGTGGGGACTGGAGACGTCTCCATGGTCACAGAATCACATATGGTTCACGCCGGGGGACCCTGGGAAGCCAGTAGAAATTGTGGCTTTGAAGAACATGTAACAGCCTGGGAAGGTGCTCTTCTCCCAAGCAGGGAAAAAACACAGAAACAAGTGCATGCAAGGAATACCCGAGGGAACCTGGAAAAACTGAGGCAAAGGAGAACACACTGGAATTTACAGGGAGCAGCCAAAGCAGCACTTAGAGGAAAATTCATAGCTGCAAGTGCCTGTGTTATAGACAAGAGAGACCTCAAGTCAATGACTTAACCTTCCATCTTAAGAAGCTGGATCAAAAAGAGCAAACTCAGCCAAAAACAAGAGGAAGGAAGAGTACAGATTAGAGAAAAGTAAATAAAATAGAGAGCAGAAAGAAGAGGATAATAATAAAGCCAAAAGGTGTTTCTTTGGAAAGATACACAAAATAGATGAAACTTCACCTACACAAACCAAGAAAAAAAGACTCAAGTGAGAAGAGGGAACATCACTATTAACTGTTCAGAAATACAAAGACGAGGGAATACTCTCAACAAGTGTCCCCCAGAAATTGGATGACCTAGAGGAAATGGACAAATTTCCAGAAACACACAAACTCCTGACACTGACTCATAAAAGAAACGAGGCCAAGGAAAACCTGCAACAGGCAAAGAGGTGGCATTCAATCAAAAAACTTCCCATGAAGGAAGGGCCTGGGTCATGCGCTTTCGCCAGTGAATTCTACTGAAAGTTTTTAAAAAAACAATTAATACCAAAGCTTCCCAAGCTTTGATAAAAAGAGGAAGGAACTCATTCTCATAGAATCATTTTTATACACTAATACCAAAACCAAAAATAGCACAAGGATAAAAACCCCACAGACCACAATCCTTCAGGTATAGACATAAAAATCTTCAACGAAGTATTAGCAAACCAAACCCAACAACACGTAAAAAGTAATAATTATACCCATGACCAGGTGGGATCTATCCCAGGGACACAAGGCCAGTTCAACAGACAAAAACCAATCGATATAATACACATTATATTAATGAAGAAAAAAAGCACGATCATCTCAGTTGATGCAGGAAAGGCATTTGACAAAAACCCAACCCTGTTTCATGGTTAAAAAAGAAAACAAAATGAAAAACCACTCAACAAAGTGGGAACTGAAGGGAAGCCCCTCTCACGGACCAAGGGCAGGGGCGTAGAGGCCAAGGTCAGGAGCAAGATAGCCCCACGTCCAGCCAGCGCTGTCCTGATGCTCTGGCCAGACAGTGGAACGAGAGGAAGGGAATGCGTCGGATTGGAGAGGAAGGAGGAAGACAGTCTCATCTGTGCGCGGCAAATCCTCAGGGGTCCCAGCGCATGCACCGGTGCAGCGGACACACGGCTTTGTCAGCGAGGGGCCGAGGCGCAGGGCTGTGTGCTCGGAAGAACACGCACAAGCACCGAGCAGCCCAACAACTAAGAAGAGTCCCGTTCACGATGGCACCAAGAAGGAACTGCTTAGAAATGAGTTTAACATAGGAACTGTAAGGTTTGTATGTTGGAAATGGCAAAAATGTCACTGAAAGAAATCGGAGACCTTATGTAAGTGCAAACAGCCCTGTGCTCATGGGTCAGAAGTGTAGCAGCTGGGTGGCCGCCCCCCAAACGGACCCACAGACCCGGAGCAATCCCTCTCGCAATCCCGGCCACCCCGTCTGCAGAAACTGAGAATCAGGCCCTAACGTGCAAAGAGGACAGGAACCCAGATAACCGAAAGGGTGCTGCCCATGATGACAAGAGTTGGGAGTATGGGCTCCCAAGCCCAAACTCACCCCACACAGCATAACGGGACCAAAACAGCCCTGGCCAGAGGGCTAACAGGCAGGGTGCGGGGGCCGCGTCCAGGAGCGAGCCCTTCTGCTCCAGTCAGCTGGTGCCCACACCTTCCATGGGAGGGACTGTCTTTCAAAACGGACAGCTGGACGTCCAGAGGCGAGAGAATGACATCACACTGCTGCATCATGCCCCAGTGTAAGAGCTGAAACTATAAAAGCCTCAGAAAAGAATCTGGTCGGCGACGTTCAGCACTGTGCCACCAGCAGTCATTTCCTGCACAAGGTTTTGGGCCTCTCTGGTCTCCTGAGATCTGATCCCACAGGTCAGGCCCCTCATAGAGGAGGGAAGGGAGGCCCTGGCCCCGTGGACACTCAGGGTCTGCCATCCTGAGACCAGAGTGAACGAGGGACCCAACCAATGAATACACGAGGCCCTGGAGACCCGAGGCCATAGTAGCCCTGTGGCTGCCTGGGCTGAGGCTGGCTGCCCCTCACTGGCCCTGGAGGTAGCCTGGGGTTGCTGCTTGCGTGAGCGTAGCTGTGGTTCTGGAGAAGCATGGAGGGGTGCTGGTGCCGCCGGGCTGTGATGGGGGACAGAGCCTAGAGCCCTGGGCCAGAAAACCGTGGGGAAGGGCCTCTGAGGTCAGGCAGAGGTCACGGGCGCCTGTGACACGCAGACCCGGGCTGAGGAGGTGCAGACAGCAGCCCAGGTGCAGCCGCTCCCGGGGGCACAGGTCCGGGCAAGTCTGCAGCCGCGTCTTTCTGTCCGGAAACGCAGCTGCAGCGAGGCCCAGAGCCCCTCCCTGGGAACTCAAGGAAACTTCCACCGAGGGATGGAGGTTTAGGGCATGGGGCTTTGTTTTCCAGGTGACACCTGCCTGCTCCCCCCAAGGGCCCTGACCCGGGACAGGAAAGACCCTGGACAGCTGACCAGGGCCAGGGTCCCTGTGCCTGTCCCCAGCAGCCCCCGCAGAGGTCCACCCTCACACACTAGAGGAGGAGCCCATGGTCCCGCGGATCCATGCCCAGCTGCCACAGGATGACACCCAGTCAGCCCACACAGCCTGGGAGACCAGCAGCTCGTGGGACGGTGCGGCAGAGCCCAGCCTCCCCGCCCAGGCCCCCCGGTGGCCCCACACTGCAAAGGGCAGGGCTGCCCAGCCCCCCGCCACCCCCTCCCCGCAGCTGTGTGCTCCTGTCAAGTGGACCAGAGGTCTGACCAGGTGTTCTTGAGGGCCTGGAGCCCCCCAGGTAAAGGGGGGGTGCTCACAGCCTGAACCCCATGGAGGGGTGCTAGGCAGGCAGGGTTACAGCCCCTCAGTGGAGCCTCCAAGCCTGGAGTCAGCCATGTATCCCCAGCCTGGGGACTGCCTGGGAAGAACCTGCAGGGCAGAGGTGTTTCCGTCTGTCTTTCTCTCTGTCTGTCCCTGCATACCAGGGCCACAAAGGTCCTCCCAGGTAGTGCAGGCCCAGGTGGCAGAAAGGACCTTGGGGGCCAGAAGGGGCGGGATGGGGGGCTCTGTCCTCGGGCGCTGCCACGAGCATGTCTGGTGCATGGCGGTGGTGGGGGTGTCCTCCCAGGAATGCTGCCCACTGATCCGCAGGCCGGGGGCCGGACGGAGAATACTCCACATTTTTTGGCAGCTCCAGGGCCTGGTTGGAAACAGCCACAGTTCTATTCTGCAGAAACCGCAGGCTTTGCGTCCCAGGCCCCTCAGGGAGTGGGGGCAGATTCCAGCCCAGGCTGCCAGTGGTAGCAGGGAATGTGGGGTGACATGTGGAGTGGCAAGCCAGGTCCTGCTTACTGCCACCACCTCGGGGGCCAGGCTGGGTCCCAGCCCCCAACCCAGAACCTCTGTCAGCACAGCAAGACCACTCGCAGATCCAGGCCCCCAGGACCCAGGCCCTTAGCAAAACTTTCTGCTGCCCCCTCAGAGACCCCTCTCGGGGACCCAAGGAGCCTCAGCCCCAGCCCTGCCTCCAAGGGTCCAGGCTGGTGTGGAGAACACAGGGCCCACAGACAGTGTGGCTGAAGCAGGCATGAATGGGGCGAGGGGGCCCAGACATCTGAGGGGGTGCGGAGGTCGCCTGGCCCACCCCTCATCTCAGCCAGGCAGCGGGGTCATGGAGAAGGGGTCACTCACTGCCCTCCTAGCCACAGAAGCTGCTTGAGGCGGGCAAACGGCTGGGTGTGAGGCCGGCAGCCCCAGGCTCCAGCTTCAGCCCAAGGCTCATGCTCCTGTCTGAGGGGCAGCTCCGTCCTTACCCCACATGTTGCAGGGGCGAGGTGGGCAGGGAGCCGAGACTCCTTCCCAGCACCGCTGCCAGCGCCAGCAATAGTGGTGGTTTCTGAGAGCAGAGAAAGGGCTCACCCGCCAAGGTCACCCGCCAAGGTCACCCAAGGTCATATGAGATACCCAAGGTCACATGGAGCGATGCCCAAGGCTACAGCGCTGGGTGGTCCAGGGCAGGGCAGAGCCCAGCGGAGCCACGTGCACAGCCACCTGGGTACCCCAGCTGTGGGGCTGAAAGGCTGGCTCTGCTCTCCAGCCATGGGCCCTCCAGGACAACGCCCTCCCAGGTGCCACCTGCACCCCTGTGGGCAGGGCCCCACCTGGGGTCACGAGGCTGGCAGGTCAGGCCTCCAGCCGGCAGGGCCAACCCTGCTTCCCAGCTCCATTCTCAGGACAGCAGTGGGGGCCAGCTGTGGGGCAGGGGGCTGCAGGTAATAGCATGCAGTTGGGTCGGCCACCGTGCAGGGACTGGGAACATCCAGGGAGGTGGGGGCAGGGCCCACGGCATCCTGCCCCACTGGTGTCCCCCTGGCAGGGGCCCTGCCTGGCCCCTTTCCCCTTCACTGTTCCTTTTAAGCCAAGCTCTTCATTGCTGCAAAACAAGCTGTGGGAGCACCGAACTGCTGGGATTTGTAATGCATTGTAACTCAGTGGGTGCAGACCCGCCTGGCCGGGGGGCACTTCCCAGCTGGCAAGCTCCTCCCCGGGACACCAAGACTGTGTGGGACTGAAGGACTCAGTGCCCCCCCGTCACTGCCCCTCTGCTCAGGGCCCCTCTGTGAGCGTTACGGGCCTGCCACGGGCACAGCTGCCTGTCTCCAGAATGAGGTCAGAGGGACTGGGCCCAAACGCACCCAGATGCGGTCTGAGCCTGGCCTGGGCTGGCAGCTACAGGATGGGACACACGGCACCTGCTGGGTAGGCAGAACAGCCGCCTCACAGACTGGACACTGAGACCTGGACAGATGGGGAGACGCCCACACTACAGGATACCCGTCGCCTGGAGCTCAGACCTCCGACCTGAGGCAAGGAGGGGTGTGACCAGGGGGCCACAGGTATCCAAGCAAGTGTGCGGGTGGACAGGTTGCCACCCACAGCTTCCCCGATGCTGTGCCCAGAACTGTAGAAACAAGGACATGCTGGGGCAGGTGGGACACTTCTGCACGAGGAGGCAGACAACCCTGAGACCCCAGCAGGGCCCCCACCTCTCCTGCACTCAGCATGGCTGCCCCTTGCTCTGCCCCAAGATGTGGTCCAGCCTCACCCAGGTGCAGCCCAGGGTGGTGGCATTGGGCGGGAGACCAGGGATGCAAGCAAAGTGTGCAGGCTGCAAGGGATGTCCTGCAGGTGGCCAGCTGGCCGGCCCAAGTCCCACCATCACCGACCGCCTCCAGCAGTGCTGTGGCACCCAGACTCCCCTGGCGGCGCTCTCTTCCCCAAGGGCACATGCGGCTTTCCTGCTGTCACTGCGATGGGCAGACCACTCACCCAGCGGCGTCCCCCACAGAAACGAAAACCTGAGCTGCATTCCTGGTACCTCACAGAAACCAACCCCCAGCAACAGGTGCAGACACACCAGGCACAGCCTGGCAAACAGCAGCCTGAGGCGCGGCCTGGGGCAGGGGCACCCGCCCACGCTGGGGGTGCCACTCTCCAGGGGTTGGGCAAGGACCAGGGGACGCGGCCACTCTGCCCACCCCTCCCTCCCCCAAGCTCCCGAGGCACTGGACAGAGAACTGCACCAGATGTGTGCTGCTGGGATTTGTCAGAAACTCTGCCAATTCGGAGGCTAGAGACAACCCCACGGGCATCTCTGTGACATCTTCACAGCCCCACAGGCCGTGCGGCCGAGGGCGTGACAGTGTCGAGAGAGGTTGACCTACTTCTGGATTAAACCCCCCCTCACCCACGTGCCTGCCCTGCCAGGTGCACAGCCTCTGTCTCTACATGGCTACACGCATGTGCAAGGCGGCGAGTGCAAGTCCTGTCAGGTGTGAGTCCCACGGGCGGGCAGAGTCCTGTGAGCTCTGGTGGCCGGGCCAGCCCGGGAGGCTGCCACCTCCTAGACCACCCAGCAGCCCCAGCGGCCGCTCCGAGGGCCATGACCAGGGCAGAACTGAGACTCAGTGACGCAACTGGAAAAACGTGACCGCAAAACGTGTTTCTTGTGGGTGGGTTGTGTTGGTGGTTCCTTTTCCCTTTTGGTTCCAAAAAAAAGAAGAAAAAACATAGCAGGCTCTCAGGTGTATAAAACTGGTAATATTAGATAAAAATACAAGCTTCACCTTTACAAAACAAAAACACACACACACATTTGTCGAGTGCACGTTAACGCGTAACATCGTACCAAAAATAAAGAATTCGGATTGTGTCCGCCCACCACAGCAGCAAGAGCCACCCCACAGCCACGCCGCAGCCCTGGCGGGGGCTCAGGGCACAGGGGACGGGACGGCATTTGATTGGGTCACGCACAGTTCTCTCGAAATGGCTTCGATTCACAAGCAGACTCAGGTGGGGCCGGGGGAGACACGGAAAGCCAAAACATGTAGGAAATGATGCACAGGCGGGTATACCATGTTTATTTTAATACATCTCATCCATTTGTGTCCTGCCAGGGGAGTCCCGTCTCACTGCCTGCCTGTCACAGCGGCCTGGTGCCATTGGCGTCCATGTCATCCGAGAGATAATTTAAAAAAAAAAAAAAAGCTAGGCAAAGAGTAAAAAGGAAAGCTTAATAATCACTTTATGGTGTAAAAAAAAAACTCACTTAAGGCTCTCAGGAAGGTTCTGTATAGACCAAAACACTACAGCAAGAGACGTGGTTTCTGAAGTCCCGTGGCGTTTCCGAGACACCCGGGCCCCCCGCACGCCCCCTCGGAGCTGGGGCGCCGGCCAGTCTTCCAGAAAGAGCAGGCTCGTCCGTGTCCTTGGCGAGAGCACCTGTGGCCACCCTGGGCAGAAGTCCATCCGCTGCGGCGTCGGTCGCTCCCACCCCATGGGCGCGCCTCCATCCCCGCGGCTGTTTAGGTATTTTTGTGAGTCGGTTCTGTGTGCCGTGTTCTGTGGTTCTGTGTGCGCGCTCTCTCTCCTCGACAAGGAAGCTTCTCACGGTCTCACGAGTGCTACAATGCTTGCTTTGATGTCACACTGAACAAACGTACACTGTCTCTTTGTTCTCCCGAGTGTGCGTGGAGACGGTTTTCACGGAGGAGAACAAAGACCGCGCACTGGCGGTGAGCACCGTACATAGTAGGTCAGGAATGTGACACGCCACGTACATCCGCACCCCGGGGAAGGGCTGCCAGCTTGTCCTCACCTCACATCTGCAGGGAAGGCAGAGAGACAGACACTGAGGGCGGGGACAGAGCCCACAGCCTGGGTGAGCGCCGGGCCCACGCCAGGGCGCACACACACCACATGTGTGCACATGCACAGACACACAGCGTCCATCCTAGGAATTGAAGTTTCGTTCAACGTCTCAAACCCCATGGCGTGCGTCGCCATGCCTGTGCCGTCCCAACCAAGGCCAGGGCTCCGGGGCCTCAGGACGGGACAAGACCGCAGAGCAAGCCCGTCCTTCCATCACACAGACGGAAACCGTGGCCCAGAAAGGCCCTTCTTTCTGTCTCCTTGTCTCCCTCTTTCTTCCAGCCCTGGGCTCGACGCACAGTCTGGGGGCCTGGCAGCCATGTTGGGCCATGGAACAAGCCTGAGGATGGACACCGCTGGCCATAGCTCTCTGCGACCAGGCGGGTGGGCACTGAGCCCTGAGCTGAGAGACCTGCCCTCTGTCACCCACCCGCTGGCCATTCTTACACTGGTGCCACCCCCACGCCCAGGGCCTGCGTGCCGGCAGAGGAGAAACTGCTGCCTCTCACTTCGGGGTCTTTTCATCAGGCAGCCGGTGCAGGTCCCAGCCCACGTGCATGGAAGGCACCCCCACACTGCACCCTCAGGCCACCCACGCAGGCCCTTCGGCACCAGAGACGCCCCACAAGTGCACCCAACCCCAGGCCTCCGGAGCTCCTGGCCCGGCCGCACCCTGCAGTCACGCTGCCAGCCGAGGCCCCGCTCTCCAACACCTGTCTCTGGGAGTTCTCGCCACTGTTTGTTTTGGATGCCACAGGCTCCCACGTGCCCAGAGGCATGGGCAGCTTCTCCAGAGCCGGACGGGCCAAGCCCAAGGGCCCAGAAGGGCCTGCAACCGCCTCCTGCACAATGCTAGGGTTGCCCAGAGCCCTTTCTCTTCGGGGAGACAGGGTGGCTCTTTAGCAGACTGTGCTTCCCAGGCCCCTGCAGCTGAGGGGTGGCCGAGCAATCAGAGTGGAAGTCACTGGGTGGGCCTCTCGGAGAGGGTTGTTTCCCCCTTCTTCCCCCCTTACTCTTTCTTTCAGCCTGAGTGTGGGCGTGATTTCCGGAGTGTGAGCAGACACTCTGGGCCATGAGGCACCTCTGCAGACAGACAGCACCAGCCCTGAGTACAGGAGTCCCTGACACCCTGGGAAGGCCACCCTTGCTGTGGTCTGTCTGGGAGTCATGAACTTCCCCTGAGCCACTGGCTCTGGGCACTTACAAAGCATGTGTGTACAGGATCTACTCAGCCTCTGATAGCCCTGAACCGAAATCTCTCTGAGCCTCAATATTTTCATCTGTCAAAGGGGGCGGGAGACCTGCCCGAGCCAACCCCACTGCTGCCCAGGACACCCCAATCACTCAACTCACAGGATGCCCCTGCCCCCCCAATCAACAAAAAGATCAAAGCTAGAGCAGGGCCTCCGGGGCGGAAGGGCCGCGGACCAGGCTTCTGCAAGGCGGAGTGCAGAGGAGTTGGGGGGGTGAGCAGGGGACCCACAGCCCAGCCAGACACCAGAAGCCCGCAGAGCAGTCAAGGCCAATCACGGCCGGGTCCTCGCCAGGTCATTTGCCCTGTGATCGGTCATAGCGCCCCCATCCCCCCACGCAGGACGCGGCCGTCCAGAGACCGCTCCTACCTGGTTGGCTGGTTAGGTGGGTTTTAACCTTTTTCTTTTCCGCTTTTTACCTGACTCCCTACGCCTTCCTGTTAACAGAAGGGCAGGGAGGGTGAGCGGGCCTAAGACAGAGCAGGCAGGTGGGCACCAAGCAACACACCTGAGCCGCTGTTTGTCGTGCTGCAAGAGAACTAACTCCATTAGCACTGGCACGGAGACCTCCTGGTGCCCTCGGGCCGGCCCTGGCGCCGCGCTGCTTTGGGGCAGTTGGTCTGTGGGGGAAGGCCAGACCCCCACTGGCAACGCCGTGGCCAGCGGCCCAGCACCTGCCTGTCCACCGTGGTGGGGGCTGGGGACTCAACACGCACGCTGCCACCCTCCTCACGCAACCTGGACTGCTCCTGCCAGAGCTGCGCAGCTTGGCCCACCGCCCCACTGGAGTCCACAATGTTAGAACTCGCCCCAGCAGGTCCTCGGGGCACGCTGGCCAGTCAGCAAGCGGCTGACTAACCTGAGGGCAGCCCCAGAGCCGCTGCCCACTGCACCCACTGCACCCACGGCCCCAGACCCAGGCCGAGAACCCTCGGGGGCTGCTGACCTGTCTCCTCCTCTCGGTAGTCCGGGTTCGGGCCGGTCGGCATGCACGTGCACTCCAGGTGCTCCTCCAGCCGCACCTGGACTTCTTTCAACTTTGGCTTCTTCCTGACGTACTCCACCTTGGCCACCTGCCCGAGACAACAGACCCAGCCGTGAGTGCCAGGCCCCGGCAGGCCAGGAGGGAGCCAACCCCAACCTCCTCCCAGCGGGAGGCCAGAGTGTGGGGTGCAAAATGGGCTTCCAAAGCCTTTGTGCTCTGGCCCCATTTTACCTGAAAATCACCCCCACCTTTGGGCAGGAGTCCTAAAGAATGTACTTCGAGGTGGGAGCCCTTGGAGGTGGGAGGAGGCAGGCAGGAGGCAGGAGGGAAGGTGTTTGGTTCTGTTTAGGGGCCTCTGGGGCATTGGGCATCACCATCCAGGCATTCTTGCTTATTCCAGGGGCAGGGCCTCGATCCAGGCATCACCTCTCTCCTGCCCATGGGACCCAGAAACAGGCTGCTGGGGTCTGGGGGAGACAGGCTCCCACCCACAATGACCCCCCCCGACTCCACCAGGTGCTGGGCCAGGCTAGCCCATGGCCTCGGTCCCAGGCGTGAGGGCTTCCTATGGCCACCAGGCCGCAGGTCCCCCTGCATGTGGAGGAAATGTGGGCAGAGACCCGGGGCTATCCCAGGACCTGGTGAGCTGGTGCCTCTCCAGTTGCAAACTCCAACAGCAGTCTCACCAGCTGCAAACTCTCGGCACAGAACCACACAGCAGGCCTCCCCCGCCCCTGCCCATCCCCCACCAGGGTGCTTCAGGAAGAAATGGCCCCGAGGCCCAAGCTCAGGGGCAGCCAGAAGCCCAATTCCCACAAACCCCAAGGGGCCAGCCTGTTTGTCCTGAGAAACGCCTCCCCGTGGGTGTGCACACATGTGCACATGCCCAATCACAGGACCTCGGTCTCACACGCACACACACACTGCTCCACAGACTTAAAGTGCCGCCAGTGTGCACTCCAGGGTGCCCGGTCCCCCACCCTCTGCCCCCTTTATGGACAAGGAAACCTGCAACAGGCATCAGAGGTCACCTCTCCCAGCCGCCCCCTGCCGCCCCAGGGCTCCTGTCCACACGGGCCCACAGCCTGCACTCTGGTCCCCAGCAGGAGCCACCATGGCCTCTCTGCGGCCCCTGGCCCCCACCCACAGAGCCAGGTGCACAGTGGACGCATCCTCTGCACCCACTGGGGCCACAGGACCAGCCCTCAGGGTGCCCACTCCATCCCCTCACTGCTCACCTGGGTAAACTGAGGAGGAAAAGGAGCAGAGGCCACAGGTTCCACCCTGATCATGAGGAGGTAGGGGTCTCTGCCCAAGTTGGCAGGGGGCCCAGGACAAAAGACCTCGACCCGGGACGCTTGGGGAGACAGGAAGAGGACGGGACCTTCCCCAGGGTCCTGCTGAGGCCTGGCATCCAGAAGCCAGAGGAGATGGCTCAGCCCTTCACGCAGCAGCCAGGAGCTCAGCCCACAGGCCAGCTGGGCCCAGGCCCGTCAGGCCCAGCCCTGGCCACTCAGCCACATTAATTGATGGTCAACCCTCCATGCCGAGGCTGCTAGGACACTCGTTGTCCCCAGTGTTAAGTGTCCCGGGGCCTCAGCTGGTTCCCTCTGTGGATGCTGAGACCCGCTCCCAGAGACCCCCGGACTCCCGGGCAGAGGGAGCCCTCCAACATGAGGGGCGGACGGTGCAGAAGCACCTCCTTCCCCGGTCCCCTTGGCAAAATGCACACAACGCTGGCCGCCCAGGCTGGGAACCCCTCCCCCTTCAACTGGCCCACTTTTATCACAGAAAAACAAGCAGATTTACGATGCACCTGCTTCCGGGTCTGCGAGGATTCCAGGACATCCCACACCTCTGTCTAGGCGGGAAATGGCTGCATTTCCACCCCGAGAACATGCTGTGAGTATGAACTGCTCAGAAGTGTCCTCCACACTCAGGTCCACAGAATGGGACCCCATTCCCGGAGCCTCGGCCTCCAGACCCACACGGCAGCCCAAGTGGGGTCCCCATGTCCCCCCCCACACTTTTTGTGTCAGGGTGGCACCTCATAAAACAGACATTCCGACTCCCCACTACTGAGGGTACCTGTGTCATCAGCCATAGGCACGTCCACCCAAGAACCCAGTGGTGACATCACCCTCTCTAGACAGGGACACCAAGCGCAGGAGGCCTGAGCCCCAGCCGCCCGCCAGCACCCCGGCAGGATGCCCCAGCCGAGTCCGGGCAGAGCACCGACCTCGATGACAAGCAGCAGGGCTAGCCAAGCTTTGAGGGCTCAAGTGCACCCACTTTATAGATGAGGACACTGAGGCAGCTGACAAGGCTGCTTCTTTCGCTAGGCAGAGGCTGGTCCTGGAAACAGCAGAGGTCCTGAGCTCGCCCTGAGTCAGGGACTTCCTAAGCCAAGGAAGTCCATCTCCTTGGGGGTGACCTAACGGCTCCGGGGCCCACTGCTCCAGACTTAGCATTCCCTATGCGTCCCCCCAACCAGGCCGGCAGCCCCTACCACTGAAGCCCACCCCAGGGCCGGGCAGATGACCTCCCCTGGTTTAACAGACGGAGCAGGGAGCCCTCCTGCCCCCACCCGATGAGAGGCCAACAAGACCCCAAGAACAGTGACCCCAGGCTCCTGGGCCTGAGGCCTGACGGGCAGAGTCCCTGGAGGCCAGATCCAACGTCCCACAGCCCAACGTGTTGGCCCCCAGACTGCTGGGCTCTCCCCACGTAAGCACAGGGCATCCCCGAGGCTGAGGACGGGGCTGGAGGCCCTTACCTGAGGCACTCAGCCCAGAGCATTCTCCCTCTCAGGCCCTGCACTGGACCCCATGTAGCTGTGGGGGATGCCCCCTAACTTCACCCACAGGCTGCAGAAGCCAGTCCTGGGCCCCTGGGAGGGAGCTATGGGCCTGCCTTCCAGAAGTCCAGCAAAACAGAGCCAGGTCCTGGCTTCCGGAGACCTGGGGCAGCCCAAGTTCATCCAAGGACAGGCCTCACTCACACCCACAGGCGGCCCGCGCACAAAACGGAAGCCCGAGCCCGCAGATCCCGTGGCTCCTTCACCCTGACCCAACAGCAGGCCATCTGCACAGGGCCAGTGGGCCTGAGCTGCTGGGGACACCACCAGAGTCATGGCCACCACCATCCTAACACCAACCCTTGGGCCTGGGAGGCTGGTTAAGAGGCCGGCAGTCTGGCTGTCAGCCCGGGGGGCCAGTAGGTGAGCGGACAGGTTCCCGCTCAGGAACGCCACCCCCCAGGACCCCAGCCCACCTCCGAGAGCAGCCGTACCCTGGCTATGCAGGGGACCTGCCTCCAGACGCTCCCACCAAGCTGCTGCAGGGGAAGAAGGGCTGGTGTCAGGACAAGTGAGCCTGCCCCAGGCCCCACACCCACGACTCTGTGGAAACGTGGAGATGGGGCAGGGTCGCCACTGGCCCCAGCACACCCAAGCACCAGGCCTGGGGCCGCTGGGTAGCCCTCCGCTAAGTGAATGCTGGACAGTTCGCCCTCTTGGGCCTCAACAGGGAGACCGCGCCCAGCCTGCATTTGCCCCCTTTTGTGAGAAGCTTTTGTGAACTGAAAGGCCAGAAAATCCAGACCAGAGAGCTGCTGTCCACGGCCAGGACTTCCACCTGCCCGGCACCCACCACCCTGGCGCTCGTGCCTGCTCTGCCTCAACCCCCAAGGAAGTGGGAGCGGCTGGCCTCCTGGGCAGGCCGGCTGGCCCCCACAATGGGCCTCCTGTTCCCACTGACCTTTCATCCTCTCTCTGCCAGAACCCCGGGGTAGGGGCCGGGTGTTTTCCTGGCAGCCCTCTGGCGGGTGGGCAGGCAGGAGAAGGAAGGGGCTGAGCCCAAGCAGGGTGGGGAGCCAGTGTGGACCCAGGCCACCTGGGCTCCAGATGCAGGAGGAAGCCCCTCTGTCCCCCCTGGGACTGACCGTGGCCCCGTCTGGGCAGATGAAGGCCTTCCCCGCTAGGAGAAGTCCTGGCCCAGCCCCGCCCCCTAACCGGAGCCTCCGGGACCTGCGCCCGGGGCAGAGGTGCATCCTTCCGGGAAGGGGCCCGCCCTCCCACTACGTAGCTAGGACCACGCCATCCACCTGCTCGGAGAAACCAGCAGACGGAGGCAGACCACTCCCCACGTAGGGTCAGACACCCACTGGTCCTCCCAGTACGAGAAGCCAGAGTGGGAACAGGGCGTGTCCCTGGAGGCCGGAGCCCATTTCATCCCAGCACCCGATACCTCCAAGCCTCCACCCCAGAGGCCCGAGGGCCGATATGTGGGTCCATGTCTCCTATAGCACCCACCTGCCAGTGCCCCAGAAAGAAAGACCCACTATACCCAGATTCCTGGTGCTAATAACCCCCACAACTATCCCAAGTGAGGACAACAAGGCCCCGGGGGGACGGAGCTGGCCACAGAGCAGAGACCTGGAAGGCAGGGCCAGTTTGGAAAGCCCAGGGCTTGCCTCTCGGTGTCCCCTTTTAACAAAGGGAGAATGGTGGGGGAGCGGGGGTGAGGCTGCCCCAGTGCCGGGACAGGGGGTCCTGCTGCTGGTGTCTGCAGGCCTGAGTCAGGCTGCCCCGAAGGGGAGCCGGCCCCCCCAACCAGCACCTCACATGTCAGTTGTGCTCAGACAGTGGGGTGACAGGCCGTGGAATGTGCTCACTTGGCTCCCAGACACGGCAGGGACCACACCCCCAGGTCAAGTCAAGTCCCAGGCACGGGTCTAAAGGACCTTCTCGTGTGACCATGGCCTGGCTGCCACGTGGTCCTTCACTGTGAAAGTCTTCCTCCCTGAACCTCCCACGAAAGCCAGGGAGGACATCGGGGGCTGGGCTGGTGGTGGCACCGAGCCAGGGTGGCGGTAATTTGTGGTTGAGGAACGAGTTTGAATGCCCCCAGGCTGACATCTGCAACCCACCACCCCCTGCAGATGGCTCCACTGCCAGTGAGCCTCTGTGAGGGGCAGGGGGAACATGTACTGACCCACACCCCAGGGTCCTAGCCCATCCAGAACCTAGAAGGGGAGCCACTGGCCCCAAAGCCTCAGCCTCACTTCTGAGAAGCCAGGAGACACCCCAGGGCCTTGCTCCACCCCTGACCCTCTGCAAAGGACTGGTCGGGGACTGACGTCCAGACACAGAAGGCCTCCCTGCCAAAAGGGAAGGCCCTTCCCCAGGCTCCCCATGGAGCTTCACAGCCCACACACCCTGTCGCTGTGCTTCAGACCCATTTCACAGATGAGGTGAGTGAGGCAGAGAGGGGGCATGGGAGGGACCCAGACTGCGACGGGAGCTTCCAGCCACTGGGCCAAAAGCCAGCCCCAGTCTGGCTGCCTAAAACGATCCAAAGAAGCAGAATGTACCCTAAGGAACTCCTATGTACTTCCTGTGTCGCTCCCACCCCACCCAGTGCTGCCCTGGAGGTCACCGATGGCCTGAGGAAGAGGAGGAGGGCTCAGGCTCCAGGTGGGCACAAGTGGTGCGCAGGGAGGGCAGTGGGCCCCAGCCACCAATCCATCCTGAAATAAGGGGCAGGGCCCAGGGAAGGACCCTCCCAGAGAAACCCTCCACTGACACACAAGTCTCAGTGAAAGGGGATTGCCTGCAATGCACCCAGGGGCGCC